>CAWUFW010001871.1:2320000-2360000 GCA_963921515.1 Calotriton arnoldi | reverse complement strand
CCATAGACTTGAATTTCACTCTCTCCCTAATGGGCAGCCAAAGCCGAAACTGCGGCCTGATACACTTCTGTCTTGGAAGATTAAGCAGAAGTCGAGCTGCCGCATTCTGGATCACCTGAAGTTTATCCAGGAGATATTCTGGATATTGCCATAGAACCCCATGCCAGGCTCCATATGTGCCTGTTAAAGGAGTACCTCTTGGCCCGATGGTCACAAGCACAGGATCACTGGGAAGATCTAGTGTTGGTGAAGGCCAGCACCCATCGCTTTCTACAGCGATGAAACAGCAACAACCGATTGCAGAGCTGGCTCTTCGCAGACCCTGTCCTGCAGGTGACCATGACTATAGACACATCCATCTCCGGCTGGGGGGCACATCTAGACAACATGGCAGTACAGGGAACATGGACCCACCACTGCCAAGGGTACCGCGTTCAGTATCTCAAACTCGTAACCATAAGCCTAGCTCTCAGAGCCTTTTTTTCAGGGCATTCAGGGCAAAGTAGTTCTCATCAAGATGAACTGCATGACCGCCAGGTAATTACTTCCAGGAGCAAGCCTGAAGGTATTCTCCCCAGCACTCAAGGCTAGTGCAACAGATCTGGCACTTGACCATCTACCACAGCATGCAACTCCTAGTGGAGTACCATCCCTGTATAGACAACAACTTTGCCAACCTGCTGAGCAGGGCGCATCAGCAAATCTACAATTGGGAACTCCACCCACAGGTCCTGCTCCCCTACTTCCACCATTGGGCTGCTATACAGATAGCAAAAAGAACAATTGATGGACAGAATGCAGAACAATGTCATGCATTCACCCCGGTACAGAGATCTGGGCCTAAATCCATCGTTTTTTTGCTCACCATGCCATTCCAGTTAGGACCCAGCCATATGCAAATCAGTCTTGACCCTGCACCCAATGGGAACAGTCCAGCCCGAACTGCCAGGTCCTCCCTGGACTGGAAACAAGCATCCTAGGACCGGTTTCGGGCTTTCAGCCCTCATCAGCCAGGATAGCTTGACTCCAGTGGCATGGAGAGCACCGGACCCACGTCTGGGCATACCCGTCCCACTCGGGGTGACAAATGCAAAAGAACAATTGATGGACAGAATGCAGAACAATGTCATGCATTCACCCCAGTACAGAGATCTGGGCCTAAATCCATCGATTTTTTGCTTCGCCATGCCATTCCAGTTAGGACCCAGCCATATGCAAATCAGTCTTGACCCTGCACCCAATGGGAACAGTCCAGCCCGAACTGCCAGGCCAGGTCCTCCCTGGACTGGAAACAAGCATCCTAGGACCGGTTTCGGGCTTTCAGCACTCTTCAGCCAGGATAGCTTGACTCCAGTGGCATGGAGAGCACGGGACCCACGTCTGGGCATACCCGTCCCACTCGGGGTGACAAATGCAAAAAGAACAATTGATGGACAGAATGCAGAACAATGTCATGCATTCACCCCAGTACAGAGATCTGGGCCTAAATCCATCGTTTTTTTGCTCACCATGCCATTCCAGTTAGGACCCAGCCATATGCAAATCAGTCTTGACCCTGCACCCAATGGGAACAGTCCAGCCCGAACTGCCAGGCCAGGTCCTCCCTGGACTGGAAACAAGCATCCTAGGACCGGTTTCGGGCTTTCAGCACTCTTCAGCCAGGATAGCTTGAATCCAGTGGCATGGAGAGCACGGGACCCACGTCTGGGCATACCCGTCCCACTCGGGGTGACAAATGCAAAAAGAACAATTGATGGACAGAATGCAGAACAATATCATGCATTCACCCCAGTACAGAGATCTGGGCCTAAATCCATCGATTTTTTTGCTCACCATGCCATTCCAGTTAGGACCCAGCCATATGCAAATCAGTCTTGACCCTGCACCCAATGGGAACAGTCCAGCCCGAACTGCCAGGCCAGGTCCTCCCTGGACTGGAAACAAGCATCCTAGGACCGGTTTCGGGCTTTCAGCCCTCATCAGCCAGGATAGCTTGACTCCAGTGGCATGGAGAGTACGGGACCCACGTCTGGGCATTTGTTAGCTGTAACACTTTTCGCCCTAAGTGGGATGGGTATGCCCAGACGTGGGTCCCTTGCTCACTGCGCCACTGGATTCAAGCTAGCCTGGCTGAAGAAGGGTGACATACCCTGAAATCGGTCCCAGGATGCTTGTTTCCAGTCCAGGGAGGACCTGGCCTGGCAGTTCGGTCTGGGCTGTTCCCATGGGGCACAGGGTCAAGACTGATTTGCATATGGCTGGGTCCAAACTGGGGTGGCGTAGTGGGCAAAAGAACGATGGATTTAACCCAGATCTTTTGACTGGGGGAGAATGTTTGCATTGTCAGCATTCCGTCCATCATTTGTTTGCTGTAACACTTTTCGCCCTAAGTGGGATGGGTATGCCCAGACGTGGGTCCCTTGCTCACTGCGCCACTGGATTCAAACTAGCCTGGCTG
Organism: Calotriton arnoldi; assembly: GCA_963921515.1. Lineage (NCBI taxonomy): Eukaryota > Metazoa > Chordata > Amphibia > Caudata > Salamandridae > Calotriton > Calotriton arnoldi. Next base: position 2,357,542 of record CAWUFW010001871.1, on the reverse strand, counting down.
AAGAAGGGTGACATACCCTGAAACCGGTCCCAGGATGCTTGTTTCCAGTCCAGGGAGGACCTGGCGTGGCAGTTCGGTCTGGACTGTTCCCATGGGGCACAGGGTCAAGACTGATTTGCATATGGCTGGGTCCAAACTGGGGTGGCGTAGTGGGCAAAAGAACGATGGATTTAACCCAGATCTTTTGACTGGGGGAGAATGTTTGCATTGTCAGCATTCCGTCCATCATTTGTTTGCTGCTATACAGATAGACCTGTTTGCCACCCACAACAATGCAAAATGCCCAGACTTTGCCTCCAGGTACCCACATCCACAGTCCGTGGACAATTCTCCAATGGTGAATTAGTCAGAGATATTTACTTACACTTTTCCTCCTCCACCATTCCTTCTGTATTTGATAAGGAAGATGAAGCAAACATCCCTCGTTCTCATCCTGGTGGCTCCCCCTTTGGCTAGACAGCCTTGGTACTCGGCACTACACAAGATGTTCATCAGCACTCTCCAGAAGCTCCCAACAGGCTGGAACTTCTCACACAGAACAAAGGCAAAATCAGGCACCAAGACCTCATACAGCACAACCTAGCGATCTGACACCTGAGGTCTTTGAGTTTGACTATCTCTGCCTCCTGTAGGAGTGCATGAGTATCCTGCGTGAAGCCCGCAGACCTACTACCAGTGTGTGTTATGCAGCAAAGTGGAAAAGGTTTGTCCACTATTGCATCTCAAGCACTGGACCCTTTAAAGCCTACCGTACAGTACATCATTTGCTACTTCTTGCACCTGCAAAAGTCAGAACTTGCCTCCAACTTAATGCTACACCAGGCTGCTATTGCAGCCCACATACAAAACAAGTAACATTTTTCTTATTTAGGATCCCTGTCATCAAGGTATTCATGGAGGGTCTCAAGAGAGTCATACCCCCTCATCCATCCTCCCTGGGTGTGCTCACCTCTGCCTGGAACATTAATGTTTTGCTCACCAGACTCATGCCCCTCCCTTTGAACCCCTGCTTTTTTGCCCTTTACAGTTCCTCTTGTATAAGGTGAGCTTCCTCATAGCCATAACTTCCCTCAGGCGCCTCAGTGATCTTTAGGCACTCCCCCTCCAAGAGCCCTTACATCCAGTTCACAGGTACTGGGTTGTTGTCCGAATTAATCATAAATTCCTCCCCAAGATAGTATCCCCTTTCCACTTCAGTCAGACTATAGAACTTCCAGTTTTCTTCCTACATCCAAACTGTCGTTGAGAGAGCCCTGCATACTGTAGATGTTAAATGGGCTTTCATGTATTATATGGATAAGACTAAGTCCTTCCATAAGTCTGTCCAGCTGTTTGTATCCTTTGTCAGACCCCACAAAGGTAATCTCTAATGCTGGCTTAGCTAGGTAGACAGTAAAGTGCATCCAGACCTGCTATCACAAAGCCAAAAGAACCCGCCTCCACCTTCCCCAGTTTTCATTCACCCAAAAAGGTTGCGCCTTTTTTGCTGGTTAATATCTCGCAAGCTGACCTATACAAAGCAGCCACCTGGTCAACCCCACACGTTAACCAAGCACCATTGTGTGGCTATTCTAGCCCATGAACAGGCTATAGTTGGCCAGACAGTTCTAAGAACCTTGTTTCAGATATTTGCTTCATCCACGGACTAACCACCGCTCTTACAGAGTTTTATTGTACAGTCTATGTAGAGCATTTGAATCTACAGCCACACATGCTATGAACGGAAAACGTTACTTGCCTGTAAACATCTGTTCATAGCATGCCCATCTATCATCTAGTTCTTGTCGGTTCGGTTTCATTTCTTTCTATAATGTGCTGTAGAATCACATGCACCCACCCTCCTCCCCTGAAGGCTGCCTGCTGCAGATCTCGCCTCTGATCACCTATTTCTTACACTCACAATGCACAAGATAACTCACTACTTGATGCAGTTGTCTTCCAGTGTTTGTTTCTTTGCTGCTCCACACACTTGGATTAGGAACGAATAGGAGTGCATAATAACTTGATTTTATAAAGCGCTTCATCCCTCACGTCTGCCATTTCAAAGTGCTATAAATATCTGATGTTACTATTACACACCCAAGGTACTCCATTTGCCTTCCTGCAGGAGGATGGATGTCTTGGTCTCCCTAGCCGCAATTTAAGCTCGACCTGCCAATCACTGCTTTTCTTCCAGTGGCGAACGTCCAGTTGATTGGAGCTATCCCTCTGATATAGTTACCTTTATGGTACTTCCTCCTACGCTGTCCCCCACGTGCTCTTTCCTCCCATCACAGGGTTCATTATCCTGTCCTCTACCTTTTGAAAAGGAAACTGTTGCAAGGTGTTTGCTGCTATAAGTGTGAGCTCTAGCAGGTATATATGGTAGTGGGCTGGACATAACTTTGGGATTGAGCAGTTGGTTATCCTATGTCTGGTTGGTGGGAGTTCTGCGTGTTGGTAATAGGAAAGATCCTAGACAGTGTTTTACCATGAGGGTATTGCCCGCTTCATTACTCTCCCTCCGCCACGACTTTAACCTACCCTCCTGTGTAGGTAAGTAATTCTCAGAAGACCTTTTAGCAGGGCGCCAATCTATGATCTAGTTCTTGTCACTCTGTTTCATTTTTAGGTTGAGCCTGGGCAGCGCATGCGCTACTCGGCATGCTGTATTGGAGTATGGACTTGAAGCCCTGCCCACTCTCCGCCTATATTTGTCATTGGCTTGTGTCATTGTCCTTCCTAAATGCTGACTTATAATTCGTTAATAGGCTTGTTAGTCCCTCCTTAGTGTACCGCCTTGTCTTCATTTGTAACCTCCCGTGAGGACTGGCCCTTTTACTTCGTTTGTTACACAGTAGGTCTTATTTAGTCTGTAAGCACTTTTTTCTTTAATGAGTTTCACCTATTGCAGGCACGACATGCTTTCCTGTAACATTCAGCGCACGCCATGCGCGCTTTCACTTTCCAAGCAGCCAGGGACAATGGCTGCTTCTTTGAAATGCAATAGGTCTCGCATTTACAAGAGTTTGGGCTATTGGCATTGTAAATGACGATGCCTTTTATTTATGTGTTAATTATCAAAACAGATAAAAGGCATTGTCATTTACAAAGCCAATAGCTTAAACTCTCGCAAATGCGAGACCTATTGCATTGCAAATGCTTGTTTTGTATACTTGGCAAGTTCCTTGAAGCCCTGACAAACGGATGTTTAGCACCCACAGAAAACGTTGGGATCTCATACCGATTTATTTTTGGTGTCTTGTCATCCACTCCAATCAGCGTTGGATTGGTAACGCGGGCACTCCGGCAATGCCGGAGGGGCCGGTGTCTGAGTTCCAGCTGTGGACTGCTTTTTAGGTCTCGCCTATGCAGCGCGCATGCGCTGCATAGGAAAAAAGACCTTTTGCGATCGATTCGGCTTTTCAGCCAAAAACGTGCTCGCGTTCCATTGCCTTCAATGGCAACGCGTGCATGTTTGGCGATTCACTTGCGGGAGCGAGCAGCTGGCGCCATATGGTCGCAATTATCGCTCCTGGTGCCGCTCGCTCCCGCAAGGGAATCGCGCAGGCTCCCTCCTCTCCCCCCTCCCCCTGCTGCCGTGCGAGGCGCGCGCGCTTGTTCTTCTACTTGTCCATGTTCCACTCATATTTGTTTTGGTTAATTCTCTCCCTCTTTCCATTCTCCTAACATTTGTTCTGTTTGTTCTCTATTCTATCTTTTTTACAGCTTTCCACTGTTGCTCTCTTTCGCTCTGTCCTTTTGTTTTCCCCCCCAGATTTTCTTTTTATTGGATTTCTTTTACGTGCTCGGTCATTATACTTTTTTTCTTCTCCTTTGGTCTTCCACTCTATTTTCTTTTTACCTATATTCTGATTACTTTTCTGCCCCACTAGCTCCCACCCTTCCCCTTATGTTCTCCATCCTTTTCAATGTAGTCCCCAATGCAGTCTCTGCTCCCATTTTCTCGTTCTTATTATGACTCTCAACCATCCCGTTTTCCATGCCCGACCCAGGAGTGTAGAGGAATGGTTATTCGTCCCAACAACTTCCCCTCCGGCGGTCCTACCCACCTGCTGCGCCCCGGCTGTCCTCCTGAGGTTGCCGGCACGGTGCCGCCCTCTGCTGCCTTGCAGTGTGCAGGCCTGGCCTCGGTCTGCCTCTCACGGGCGGCGGTGGATGCAGGGTCTGGAGGGCTGCCCGCTTCCCCGGCGGTGATAGGTCAGCGCTTTTCCCACACTGAGCGGAGCCGCCTCGCTTGAGAATGGAGGGCCCGGGAGGAGGAGGCTGCCTTGCGCTGATTGGGCGCGCGCCTGATTAGTGCAATAAGAGCTCTCTTGGCAGGAAGCAGATGTTGAGCTGATTAAAGCTTCCAGGAGCTGAGCATCCATTAACCCCCCCTGCTGCCCGTCCCAGCCCACCCCAGGGAGCACCTCATCCTCGCGGCACCAGGCAGTCCGGGGAGCGTGGTGTTGGGAGGGGTTCTGCGGAGTGGCCCTAAGGATGCTTTCTCCGCCTCCACGTCAAAAGAAAACATCACATTGCATTAGAGACGGACATTTTCAAGCATCTTGCATTCGTCATCATCTACCGCGCTGGCGATGTATCCATTCCCATTTGTTATGCACGATGGTGGAATGTAAACACACAGTGATCGCTCCCAGCCCCGTATGTGAGCACAGAGGGTCGGGTGTGGGTACAGGTCCGTGTGTGTCAGCGTTGAATGCTGGGTGCGAGGCTCGGTGTATGATCGAAGCCACTGGAATTATGCGGCAAGGTAGGACCAAACTATGTGGCCAGTTGGATAACCTAGGTGGTATGGAAGAGCAAATTATACAGTGTAACGCCGCACATTCTGTGGCAGTAGGCCCATTATATTGCCATGTCAATACGCGTCAGTTCTGTCTGGGGCACTGCTTCCCCACATTAGTTCCAGTTCCACACTTTAAGGTTGCAATTAGAAGCTAACACAGGACCATTTAATCTCTACAAAGGGTCTGGTAGTGCGCAGAACTATGTGAGGCTTTTAGTTTAGCAACGTTTGTTCTGTTTGAGCTAGATACAGCGTTTTTGCTATTGAAATCTGCAAATTATGCGGCAGATGGTTGTTTATGTGGCTATCGTGGTAAATCCTTGTTTATGTGGAAAATGCCCCAGCTGCAGAATCGTGTAATTCCAATGGCCCTGGGTTTGACTCCAGAGGAACAGGAACGAGGACAGAATTCTAGATCCGATCACACAACACAAGGTGTGAGAAAAGTGGTCTTTGAGTACAGCGCTATTATGAGTGTGAGTACAGTCAGAGCACTTTGCATGAGCACCTAACCTCGGGTGTGGACGGTGAGTGAAACCATGTGTACATAAGACCACAGGGAAGTGTGAGTATAAAAAGAGCAATAGGTGTGACCAAAGTGTTTAATTGAAACCCAACATTCTGTACCAAGATAGTGCTGACACTTTGTTTGACCCCAGGGGCCTGGGCTTGAGCTCACAGTCTTGAGTGTGCGAACAAAAAATTGGAGGTTAGGACAGAGCGCTCAGCATGAAAACTCCAGCTTTCCAGAAATAACATCCCATCCTTTAGATGATTTTTTGGGGTTTTGCTTGAAAGCACACCTGTGTGGGTGAACCTGTTGTTACCAGAAAACACAAGCATTCGCATAGCCAATAGGTCTCGCTTTTGGGACCTTATAAGTATTTAGTTATGCAGCACAATATCCTTGGTGCAACAACATTAACTGTTGCATGGTTAAACACTTATAAGGTCCCAAAGGCGAGACCTATTGGCTATGCCAATGCTTGTTTGAGCAGTCTGGGGGGCCGATTTGGGCAGTGTCTCTGTTCAGATACAGCCAGCGGCCCAGTGGGTGTCTGAGTGGCCTTCCTGGAGGCAAATGGGCGCTCATTACCTCCCGTTTAGCAACAGGCAGAGGTGTCACTCCCTTTCTTTCGCTGGGCCGGTCCATTAATGTATGCATAGTGAGTGGGGGCAGGGGGACTGAGCAGAAGTGGCCTCACTTGTTTTCAGGTGTAGCTCACCAGTGTGAACTAATCCCTGCATTTGTTTACCCCCCCCCTTTTTTTTTTTTTATTATAAAATTTTGCCGAAGCAGTGTTTTGAGGAAAGGCAATATGCAAATGTGGGCCACTTTTTTTTAGCGTGCCCGGGCCGAGTTTTAATCCCAATCCAACCCTGACTACATTGTTAAACGTGTTTTCTCACCCTCCGAAGGGTGACCGGCTGAGGTAACCTGCCTGGGTGTCAATCTCGTGACCTGCGCACACTTCCCGGCAGCACCCGCGCGGTGTGAGCCGCCCCGTAGAGTCCTACCCCAGTAAATTTAAGCCTGCACTCTCTTCAGCGCTTTAGGCTTGAATATTATTACATGGGCACTGACGGATGGCGGGGCAGCTGTCATGCTTCTTGTCATGTTGCTAAATACCGGACAGTCCTTGTGCTTGTCCTGTAAGTAGCAGGATTGGGAATTAGCAGCGCCTTCAGTGCCGTGCGCCGAACAGCCCCTCGCCTGTCTAGCGAAGTCTCGCATGGCAGGAACTTAAATACGTCTAAGTCTTTTCCCTAAGCCGGTTCAGAATCTCTGGAAGTTTCAACATGTGCCTCTGAGCACCGAAGGCATTCGGGTACCCTAGAGTGGTGAGGAACGTTCAGTTAATTCATCGCCCAAAAATGATTCAGATACATTTAGAATGTTGTAAGTGAAAACAGTGGTAAACCCGTTTTCTTGGTTTTAAAAAATAACTGCTTACAAATGTGAGTGAATTTGAGTCTGTTCAATAAGACGCATGAGAGGAGATGGGAGAGATTGTTTGGTAACATGGATGGGTCAGACCTAGCGGTGACACATCCGGACACATCTGAAAATGAAAGAAAATAGTAATTCCATTCTTTAACTCTATTATAAGTTATATATTTTAATGAAGAACGTTATGTTTTTGAGTCTCACCTACAGACCGCTTTTAGATTGCCTATTGTTGAAAACAAAAGATCCCATTATGTACAGTACCAATGCTAACTGGACTTTGGGGCAGCACATTGCTTAAAATTGGTTGACTTTGTGGACACTCCTTTGCTTCCTTCTTATTTGATGGCTTCCCTTGCCCTTCTTGTTTGTCTTTCTTCTGAAGCATTGTTTCTTTACCATCCTTCTATTGGATGGCTTGTGTCCTACTGCGCGCTCTCGTTTGATGCTTCCTCACCAAATATCTGCACTCACTGTGTTGCTCCTTCTTAATCGCCATCTCATCTGTTGCTTTCCCCACCCCTCTTGGATAGCCCCGTTTATTTGTTAATTTAAAAAAAAAAATCCTTTCGGCCTACCTCGACCCCCCCCCCCCTGCGCGTACCCCTTTACTGCTTCTTTATTGGTCCTTCCTGTGCTTTTTAAAAAAAAATGTTTTTCTTAGAGCTTCCAGCAGCCTCAATTTGCGGTCGTGTACTTTTTTTGTATTTTTCTGTTTACCACTCAAAATTTGACATACGCTGTCTTAGAGTGGTGGGGGAAAAAAAGCCCCCCCCCCCACCCCTCTCATGCTCTAAGTGTGTATCCATGGTGACGCATGCACGTTCATATCTCATCACGCTGGTCCGACAAAGAGTCATAACTCATGTGCATGCATGGTGATGACTCGTGCACACGCCACTTTTTTTCCTGATGGTGCACAGCATTGGCAGAAGGAACTCCCCACCCCCCTTTTTTTTTTTTTTTTTTTACCCATACTCAACAGCATTAGTAAAGACAATCGCTGTTCTGTAGTCGAGACTTATTGGTTTTGCCTTTCCTTCTTTTAAATGATAGGTTACATTTGATAACGGCCAGGAGGAATCTAGCCTTTCAATTGGTATGTGAATAGATGAAAATACAGCTGCATATTTTAAGCACAATTTTCGTCCAGTGTGCATGCAACGAAATGTTCACTGTGAAATGTGACTCAGACGAAGTGCCATCAATAAAATCATCTAGAAATGTGGCAAGCAGGTGCACGCTTGAAAGCTGAACCCACGATAGGCTTGTGGTTAGTAATGCATATGTACACAAGGTGGTGCAATTGCTTTTGAGGTACCTCTGTACTACACCAATTCTGTCATGAAATCAGTCGTTGAGAGAGAGTTGGTGCTTTTGCAATGGAGGTAGATCTACGAAGATGTTTGGACGGGTTTCCATCGATGTGGGCAATACAGATAGACGCTTACCGTCGTGGCATCCCTAGCTTCCTATAGGAGGTGCTGTGACAAAATAGTCAGAACAACAAAAGAGTTTGCCTTCTCAGGAGAAGAGCTGGCGTAGAGAATCAAATTTGATTCTTATAAAGCCCTCACTCACCAACCTAGTTGGTGACATGCTTCATCATCGGGCCCCACCAGGAAGGTCGAGTACCTCCCGGTGTGCTTCAACGCCAGAATTACTGCGGAGCGGGTTGAAGTGGCAAGTGCACGTGATTGTGAAGTGATTTAAAAATGACTAGGCTGTATCCGAAAATGATTTTATTCGCCGGTCAGTCAGGCACAAAATAAAAACAATGTGGGTGATATGATCGCTGAGGAATTGGTCAGCTAAATCTCACTATGTGTGGTCAACATGTTTCTGCCTCTATGATGCTACTAGCTAGGCATTCGTCAGGACCAAGGTGAAGACCCGGCGGTATGAGCACGCTAAGGCTCACCCTAACCTGGAGGTCAAATGCGTGAAAAGTAGGAAAAAGTCTTTAAAAACCTACTATCATTGCGGGATCCTTCTTACTTATTGGGACCCTGCAGATCTACATAGGGTGATCACTAAACACACCCTGGGTCTCGGGAGGGGGTGGTGGCTGATTGGCACACCGCCGAGAAAGCCAGACACCCGCTTGGTACCTGGTTGAACCCCGTCGATATGTAGATCTGCAGGGTCCCAATAAGTAAGAAGGATCCCGCAATGATAGTAGGTTTTTAAAGACTTTTTCCTACTTTTTCACGCATTTGACCTCCAGGTTAGGGTGAGCCTTAGCGTGCTCATACCGCCGGGTCTTCACCTTGGTCCTGACGAATGCCTAGCTAGTAGCATCATAGAGGCAGAAACATGTTGACCACACATAGTGAGATTTAGCTGACCAATTCCTCAGCGATCATATCACCCACATTGTTTTTATTTTGTGCCTGACTGACCGGCGAATAAAATCATTTTCGGATACAGCCTAGTCATTTTTAAATCACTTCACAATCACGTGCACTTGCCACTTCAACCCGCTCCGCAGTAATTCTGGCGTTGAAGCACACCGGGGAGGTACTCGACCTTCCTGGTGGGGCCCGATGATGAAGCATGTCACCAACTAGGTTGGTGAGTGAGGGCTTTATAAGAATCAAATTTGATTCTCTACGCCAGCTCTTCTCCTGAGAAGGCAAACTCTTTTGTTGTTCTGACTATTATTTGGGGGATCAAGAGTGTTCCTTCTAAAAATTCCCTCTCTCTCTTATTGTTTATAGCTGTGACAAAATAGCCTTTTTACATGGGGCTTGTTTGCCCCCTAGAATTACCACCAGTGTCAGCCAGATTCTAGACGGTGACTGAAGAAAATGTTTGGCAAAGGGTAAATTTACGGACACAAAGTATGGAGCTACTCGACAACACTTATGAAAATGACCATATTACAGAAGAATTTATCTTAAATAGGGGGGCTATGTGACATCTGTTTTTCTCCCACTTTTGTTTAAATATAGAACCTGAGATTATCAATTTCAGAATACGATTCCCTTCAACTGCTTGGCCATGCAAGGAATGCCCTCTGTTTTGGATCCCAACCACAGGGTGACTGGTATTCTGTGATAGACGATAGCTTAAACAGAAGACCCATTGAGAACTGAGTTAAGCCCAAACTTTTACAGAATAATTTTCCAAAATATATCAGTTGAACATGCAGACGTTTTACATGCAGCTCTAAAGGGTAACTGATATTTTTCACTGCCTTCGTACGCAGGAGAAGGATTCCTCTGAGCTAACCCATCTCGGAGAGCTTGGAAGTCTCTCACCTGACATAATTTTTATTTTTTATTTTAAATCAGGCTTTGTATTGCAATTCTGCCATTTCTACACTGTGCAAATAACGGGTGTTAGTATCCAGTTTCATGTTACTTAATATACCAACCTGTGGAATGACTGAAGAAGGAGCCGGTCTTGCTCGATTCAAACTCATGAGCTGCACCTACTCGCTTATCCAGCTGCATGTGCTCACCTCTCTGAGCCGTGCTCTTCCGGCTCTTATGCATGATCCACTGCTTCATATACTGCAGAAGAAGATGTGTGGATTAAGGGATGGGTAGGTGTATTGAAAGGCTGTTTATGTGTAAAGACACATACACGTGCAATATATCTGAGGTTAGCTGTACAGAAGATAGCCGCATAGTGCTAAGCTTGAACATAGCTGCTTTGTGCTTTGATCTGAGCATAGGTGTCCAGGTGTGCCCCATGGCCTCAAACTGTATTTCAGGTGTGCCCCCTAGAGTTGGACACAATACCATACATGTCCCCAACCTCCAAGTTGTACACAGTGCCCCAAATAAGCCCCCAGAGCTTGACACAATATCCTAGATGTGTCCCTAGCACTCCCACAGGCTGTCGAACAACCTGTTCTCTAACAGAGAAAATGAGGTATTTGTTTCCTCCTTTTCTTTGCGGACAAAGCATCAAACTGTAGGAGATTGCAACCGAAGTGTGAAGCACAGATATAAGATAAGGGTTAAGCATCTTGATCCTTATCATTGGAACATTGCTGAATGTCATGTATTTTAACCAGTACTCCAAACTAAAACCTGGGCCAAAATTGGTGCCTATAAAAACAAGAATCCATGCCTACGGAGTATACAAAACCTTTGCTGTTTGCAGGGATGTTCCCAGTCTCTCAGACACGGTGACATCACTAGACGAGCCAAAATATTTGTGACCCAGATCAGGACTAGAAATTTAATCAGCTGTGTCATAGCCAAAGGCTTCTTCTTTGCTCATACTATTAAGACAGATCTCGTGGGCAAACCCCAGTATGAATTTGACCATGTGTTAGACAGACTTGGATGACTTGAAGCGCAACCTGTAATTGTACATATTAACCGTACTATCAAGCCAGCTTCTAAGTCACAGGAGAGTGCTGTTTCACCCAGTGCCTCTGGGACAAGCCGAACTTCGGAATTTAAAAAATAAAGCGGTTATTGAAATGGTATCTGAATGGGTGTTTCCGTGGTTTTCAAAATGAAGGCCCTAACAACCAGGGTCGGAGGTTAGATATGTAATTGCCAAACAAAGCCATTAAATGAGAGGAACACCCGATGTCAGTCATTTAATATATTATTAATCATCCGGATGGAGCCAAATCATTTTCAAAACTTGATCTCAATTCTGCTCATCACAGGCTACTGTTGGATGAAAAAGACAGTAAGTAACCCAATTTTCAAAGCTCATAGATATAAGATGTCACAAAAGACTGCCCTTTGGAATCTCTTTGGCAGTGGAGTTGTTACAGAATGATAACAAGGAAGCACTTTCTGGCCTGAGTACTGAACGTTAGCTATGACATATTATTCTTCACCGGCAGTATCACAAAACATCATTGCCGACTAAAGTCGACACTTCAAAGAATCTAGGGCTGCCGCTTCACCATGCATCTATGCATGTGAAAGTTTTTTGGGAATGACTTCAAATTCAACTACTTTTCTTTCTAGTGCAGAAGTAAGCATCGCCCCACTATCAGCCATAGATGTCAGAAATGTAAGATGTTAACATATTATTGCAGATTTCTCCCTAACCTGGCAATAATATCACAGCCGTTTAGACGGCTGACTGAAGTGAAGTCTCCCTAGGGATTTGAGGAAGAACAGTGCCTGCTTTAACTTATTATTATTTTTTTTACAGTGTTACAATGAAATATGTTATCATTAATAGAAACACTGAATTGGTTGTGAATGGCCGCCTCTTGGGCATAAGAGCAGTGCTTCTACAAGAACAGCACAGAGACAACAGCAGAGCAGTGACTGACACACAGAAAAAAGATACTCTCAAATTGAGATGTAGGCTCTTTCTGTTAATTGAAGCTGCGTTCACTTTCATACTTATATGGACAACACCTTCAGGTAATCTCCAACCAGTATGTCTCTGGTACCTCTCTTAGCAGGAACATTCTCCCACCATCTCTTCCAGGAATCGGCAAAGACCAACTTCTGGAAAATGTTCCTGTCTGGCAAGCAGGCCAGAGAGAGTTAAAGCAAGAACACCCGGTCAGCACTAGGCAGAGTGCACCATGAGCTATGCACCACAGATGAAGGTTTGTCATTCAGGGGATGCAAGATCATGATCCCTCAAACCCTTTCAAACCAGAACATAAATGCCACCAAAGGAAAGTAAAACGAAAGTGAGACTGGCAAACGTGTGGTTCCACAGTGAGGACATCCTTGTGGACCAGAGTGTTAACAAATGCAGGCTATGACAAGCTGCAGGTGGCAGCGAGCGCTCCGCCCCCAATAATAACTGAAGAAGTGTGTGCAACACTACTAATGGAATTTACAGCTCATTTATATATATATATATATAATGCCAGACAGAAAGCAGCTCCTGCTCTTCATAGATGCACGCATCAGATTCCCTGTAGTAGAAATTGTACCCGCGACAACATTTGAACCTGCCCAGCAAGAAAATTGTAGCAGGATACAATATCCCACCCATCTGGAAGATAATCGGTCTCCATTTAAGGGCACCAAATTACAAGCATACCCTGACTCCCAGGGGACATTAATCCGGAAAATTACCCCAACGGCTTCAAGCCATTATTGAGGTGGCGAGAGTTACAAGAAGACTCTGAACAAAACCCTGAGTATATGCGCTGAGTAAAACCAGATTTTTTTGTGAGCCATCTGTAACTTTTACGCATCTTTAGGAACTTCCTTCACTTCGCGGTCAATGGTAGCAATTCTTCTTGGGCGTCCAACAAATTACACCACAATGGACAGCCCTCTCTCTGGACTACTGGCTTATCAACAGAGGAGAGAAAGGGACAACAATGATGCCATCAGATTGGGGGGAAGGGAGCAATCAGTGAACATTTAAGTGGGAGACGAAGTGGTGGTGAAAGACCGTCATCCAGGAGGTGAGTTTAGGACGCCGTTCGAAAGTGAACCGTGGGTACAGCACCGCGGCAAAGTGGGGACAGAGGCAAAGTGGTCACAGAAAGGCGAGGAGAAGAAAAGAAGTGTACCCCTGTTTAAGAAATTGAAGGGCCATCACCCAATTGGTGACTCATCCGTGACGTACAGAACTCATTGGAAGACTTGCTGTAATGTGAGGACTACAGACCAGTCACCAAACTGCCTGACGAGACAGCCTCCGACAGTGGGTAACCACACCACACAAAGGGAAGCGAACATCCAGCCAATCACTGGCAGTCAGTCAACCACCTCGACGAGAAGGACATCTTTATAACCTCTGATCAAGCCATCTACCACTATAGAAGCTAAGAGACTGAATGAAAACTATTTGAGAATTGCATGTTTTTTGGTTGGTTTTAAATCTAAGCTTGGGGGTTTAGTATACCACCAAGCACCTATTCAGTGAGAGATCCTACATCTCCTCACTCTGAACGCCAAGCACATGTCTGTGATAAATAAAGGTGGACAGAGTGCTTGGGTTCAGTGTCCTGTCACACCACAACCAAGTCCCTCTGTTTTGCGAATCTCTCTTCTTCTGGTGTTTCACAGTTTGTGTGTATTCGCAGACCCCAGATTGTTTTGTTAACTTTAGTATGGGACCGCTATTACTGATGTCCGTTTTCCTACCTATTTTAAACGGGTGGGAAAACCCAATTAAAACTTTTCTTGGGATCCGAAGCTAGATCGCTGTAATGTCCCTCTGTGAACCCAGAGTGAATTTCATCTTGGAAACAAATTGTCATAACTGATGTTCTAGGGTCCGAGTACACTGTTGTGTTATTTTGTGTAGAGCAGCGTTTGCCAATTACTTGGACCTTGGTGCTGTGCATAAATCCACCCTAAATGCAGTACGCGTGAAAAGCACATGGGCCGGGGAGGCGAAGCCGGACCCATTAGGGACCCGCGACAAACCCCTAACGGGGGGCGGAACAACATGGCGGGCAATAAACAATCCTGGGAAATCGCCAGACTCTGGATGGGCAGGGAGCAGGCTTGGGGTCAGCAGAGGGCGGACATGACACTTGTATTGTATCGACATTTATAAAGCGCGCTGTAACCCTACGGGCATCCTGGCGCTAAGATACGAGTAAGATGCTGACGGGTACGCAGTGTGGCTGGGCCGAATGATTATGCTCTAGGAAAGAGCCAAGTCTTGACTTTCTTGCGGAACAACAGTAGGTCCTGCATTTGCCTCAGCTCCAAGGGAAGACTATTCCAAAGGCGGGCAGCTGCCACTCTGAACGCTCGTCCCCCCATTGTAGTTCTCTTTATCCTCGGGATAATGGCAAGATTGGCTGACGAGGACCGTAAGCTGCGAGCCGGTGTGTACCATCCGAACCTACCCTGCAGTGGTTTAGGTCCAAGTCCGTTCAGTGCTTTAAAAACAATGCACAAAGACTTGAACATTATCCTTTGGGTCACCGGGAGCCAGTGCAGCTCCGCTAACGCCTGGGTTGTTGATGACCGACGTGGTCTTGTCAATGCAAGCTTCGCTGCTGCCGCCTGAATTCTCTGGAGCCTCGTGATCAAATAACTCGGGGACTCCAGTAGCAAGGCATTACAATAATCCAGGCGGCTCAAGATGACACTCCTAACCACTGTGGCTCTGGCCTGAGAAGGTAGCAGTGGCAGCACCTTCCTAAGACCTCTAATGAGAGTATAGCAGCTTCCAACCAGCTTATTGACATGGGATTCCAGATTCAGCTTATCATTGAAGCTGACCCCCAGATTACGTACCGTGCTCACGGGTACCAAGTGGGCATCTGTGGGGATAGGCTAGAAGTCAATAGGTAAAACAGGCGGCACTCTACCCACCCCACAGTGCAGAATCTCCGTTTTGTCGTTGTTAAACTGTAGTGAGTTGTTTCTCAACCAGCTCACCATTTCCCGCATACAATTATGAAATGTTTCTTGGGAATCAGCGTGGACGCCTTCCAAGGACACTATAAGCTGGGTGTCATCGGCATAGTTAACCACACTGATGTTGTGAGCTTTGATGACATCCAGCAGCGGCCGCATGTAGGCATTGAATAAAATGGGGCTGATAGAATACCCCTGGGGTACCCCATGCTCGTTATTGACAAATTCTGATTGAAAAGGGGGAGGACTACTGCCTGTTGTCTTTCAGCCAGATAGGATCGCACCCAACGCAAAGCCATATCCACCACCCCCATCTCTTCCAGCCTTGCAAGCAGGATGGCATGGTTCACCGTGTCGAATGCGGCGGACAGGTCCAGGAGAATTAAGATCGCTGACTGTCCCCTGTCCGCACGCATACGAAGATTATCCAACACGGTTACCAACGCTGTTTCCGTCCCATGACCTGGGCGGAAACCAAACTGCTCATCATCCAGCTTGTTATTGGTCTCCAGAAAAAGGGAAAGTGCCCGGCTCACCAGGCGTTCCACTATCTTTACTGGGTATGGTAAGAGGGAGATCGGTCGATAGTTTCTGGGGCAGTTTGGGTCCAGTGAGGGTTTTTTCAGGAGAGGTGTTATTATTGCCTGCTTCCAGCAGGAAGGTACCACCCCGCAACTGAGGGACTGACCACACAGCTGACGTAGGACAGGAAAGACCTCGGGACCTAGCTCTTTCCACAGTTTTTGGGGAATGGGGTCCAGTGGTGAGCCTGAGGAGACTCCCAAGGCCACCCTGACAAACTCTTCCTCCGAGGGCAACTCGAAGTGGTCTAGGGTGGATTCCTGCTTCAATGGCTCGAGCCTCTTGTCCCTGGCTCCGTTAATGATTAATGTTTCTCTTCCAGCACTTTCATTAGTGCCGTGTTGGACCTCTGATTTCAGTCCTTCCACGATCTTGCTTATCTTCTCCTGAAAGAAGGAAGCCAGTCCATCACATAACTCATGTGAAGGCACAATCTTATTATTGGTACATTCAGGGGTGGTCATGTCTCTCACTATTTTGAAGATACCTTTAGTACTATTTGGTGATTTCAGGATAAAGTCCGCAAAGTATTCAGCTTTGGCAGTTGCTATTTCTTTTTTGTAATTAGATAGTTTTTCCTTCAAGAAAGCTTTTTTATTCTCAGCATAATGCTTTCTCCATTGTCTTTCTGCCTGCGTACAGTCCATCTTATGATTCCTTAATGCATCAGTATACCATGGGGCAGAAGGTCTTCCCCGTTTCCTGATGTTCTTAAGGGGGGCAAACTGGTCGATTTTTCTAGTTAGTTGTCCACAGAAGGCTGTGTAGTTCTCCGCTACCTGCGTCCTAGGGTCGAAAAGTGTCTCCAGGTGAAAAACCGGGGACGTTTTTGCCCTCTTCAATAGACCCTTCCAGTCCCTACCTAGGAAGCTCCTTTCTTCCTTGGGCAAGGACCTGGTCCTCCTAGCATGAACCACTCTAAATTTGACCAGGTGATGATCAGACCATCCCACCGGTAAGATTTTGTCGATTACAATCGAGTTTTCCCCGGCAAAGATCAGATCTAATACATGTCCTTCTTTATGAGTCGCCTCAAGGACCCATTGCAGCAAGTTCATGTTTGCGCAGGACTGAATAACATTGTTGTAAGCTGTATCCATTTTCCCATTGGACCATAAGTTAAAATCTCCCAATATTAACAATCTATTATGGGTGAGGGCCAAATTACTGATCACATCAACCAGATTCTGCTGTTGTTGTGAATTAGCTGCCCCCGGAGGTCTGTAACAGACCAAGCCCGTCAAAACCTGCCCCATCCGGTCTTTTATAGAAAAACCCAATATTTCCATACTTGCAGCCCGGGTCAGGCAGGAGGGCCACCCACAACATTCAGCAGCAAGGTGTAGCCTAGAGCAGGGCCGGCACTAGGCATGGGCAGTATGGGCAGCTGCCCAGGGCCTCGCTCTCAGCCCACCAGCATGGGGCCCTGCACCAGTGCAACACACCACCAAACCTCTTGTGCCTCTGCCGATCTCATCGAAGAAAGGTGTCTGTCTGCAATTGGGCTTACAGGAGGGGGGGGGGGGGCCCTCCCGTGGGGGCCCTCCCTGGGCCTCTCAGGGATGGTGTGGGGAGGCCTAGGGGAGGGGGACACTTTATCTTGTGCCAGTTGCAAGGAGACGCATTTTGCAGGTGTGTCCTACAATTAGGCCTCCTGCCTTGCTGCCCATTGAGAGACACTGCGGGATACCCATTGTCAGCACTTTACAGTCTGCACTGTTTTAACTCTCAACCCCCAAGCAGTTCTCACACCTTCAGCCGATATGAGCTGTGAAAGAGGTGCTTGTAGGAGGCAGAGAGGGGAGCTGCGGCCCGGGAGGAGTCTGCACAAAGCAACATCTGGAGCCCTGAAGGTGTCACTTATGTAAATTAGAGGGGCCTCGCACATTCCCCTTCGCCCGGGGCCCCAAAAATCCTAGAACTGGCCTAGAGGCCGCAGGAAATGCTAGACCTGCTAAGAAAGGGCATTCGCTCAGGGCGCTGTCACAAATGGTTCTGCTGTCAAGGTTAAAAGACTGGACTGGAACGACCAGCAACGAAATGGGAATAAATGGGACTGGTTGGAAATAAACTACGTGTTTGGATAACAAGATGTTAATAAAGCTGCGGCCTTTTTGCACCATCACCGAATTGTGTCATATGTGCGGCTGTCCGAGGCCCCCGCAGGGGGCCACTAAGGAGGGCAGCCCTCTAGCAACATCTGGGCACCCCCCCCATTTTCGGGTGGGCTGGGACTCGGGGGAGGAGTCACCCCCCCCGCCGCCCGGTGGTGACGCGCGAGGCAGCGTCACTTCCGGGGGGCGCGAGGATAGGGGGAGGGTATATAGCCTCCCCCCCACCACTTTTCTTCCTCTTCTCGCGCCGGACACGCCGTCTCTCCTGACCGCTGCCCGTCTCGCTGTCCAGTCGCCCTGCTGAGCACTCCCTGGTGAGTTTACTCCTCCCCCCCAGTCCCCCTACGCAGGGGCGCCAGGCCATACCCGGCTCCGGCACCCGCTCTAGGGGGGGGGAGGACAGCTCCTCGAGGGCTCAGGCTATGACGGGGCGCTTGGGGCTGTAAGGTCTGGATGTCCCTGGGCACGACGCAGCACGCTCGGTCCGGGGTCCTCGCCCAGCCATTATCGGCGGGGTCGTTACGGCCTTCCCCACCCGCCCACTTGCCGGGAGATCTCCCCCTGAAGCCCGGCCTGCTCAGTCAGAGCATCTTTCTTTTAATATGAGGGTTCAAGCCCTGGCTTGGTGCTTGTGGCTTCAGATTCCGGGCCGGGCGACAGACGGCGTCCAGCGATGCGTCGAGGACCCGCCTTCCCGTCGCCTCCTTCCCTCCCCCTCCGGGCTCCCCGCAGGGGAAGGGGGGTGGGAGGGGGCTTCCGACATGCTGGCCACGCAGGGCCCAGCGCGGAGCACGGGGTCCGGGTTTCACCGGGCCTGCTGGCAGCCGACCACCGGCATTTGTCTCCTGGGCGTTGGTCTCACGGGACCACGCCGAGATGCACCGCCTCCCCCCTCCCAGCTCATCGGGGTCGCCGAGGGACAGTTGGCGAGGCAGGTGGCACGCGGCCTGCTGGGGGCCGTCCCCAGGGCAGGGGGGGGTCTCCGGCCGCAGCACGGGGACGCGCTCGCCTCCGAGGCGTCCTGCTGCCCCAGCGTTCCCAGGGAGATCCCTCTCAGCGAGTTGGGAGCCCCACGCCACGCCGCTCTCTCCCTCGGGGGGTTATCCCCGGCCTGCTCCGGCGGGCCGCTGAGGGGAGGCGGCTGGGTCAGCAGTGCGATCGGCGGTTGGGTGAGTCACCATCAGTGGCAGGAGGGTTCCCGGGCACGGCGCTTCACCCAGGTGAGCGTCAGCACAGATGGCGGCTTGGGAGGTGCTTGCCCCGCGAGTATCTGTGGGGTAGGGCAGGCGCTGCTGCTTATGGTTAAGCGCCAGTCGGGACAGCCGGAGACCCTCTGTCCGATGCCAGCAGTGCCTCACTTTCCCGGCGCTTGCGGCCCTGCACATGGCCTCGCCTGCCTCCCATCACCCGCCGCCCTCCACCGCCACCTACTCGGGAGCTTTAGCTCAGTGGTAAGTCCTGTGCCTTTGATGGCATAGGTTCCGGCAGGACAAGGGTCCGAATCCTGCCAGTGCTGCCTCAGCCTCCCCCCTGCTCCCTAGGGCACTGAGTGCTGCCTCAGTCTCCCCTCTGATCCCTAGGGCAGTGAGCGCTGCCTCAGTCTCCCCAGGGTAGTGGGTACTGCCTCAGTTCTCCCTCTGCTCCCCAGGGCAGTGGGCTTTGCCTGGATTTCCTGTGCGGTTCTGCTGCTGCCCTACGGGGAGGCAAGGCAGGCCCTCAGCCGACATGCGGGGAGGTTGCGGGGCCCAGCGAGTCCCCGTGTGGCTCCGCCGCTCCTCCCGGTGTCCCGGCTGGCGCGTGCTGCGGGGCCTGTGCCCCCCTCCGGGGCCGTGCCGGTAGATGCCAGGGCCACAGCGCGGTTGGCGCTCCCTGCACCTGCATATAGGGGCTTAGCGGGGGACGCGCAGCGATCGGGACCCGATAACCCCGCCGCGCCGCCGCGTCTTGGCACTACTAGGCCGCCTTCCCGCATCGCTTGGGACCCAGCGGCGCCGCGTCCGGTCACGCCACGTGCCAGCAGTTAGGGACACGCCGTGGGACCCAGCACATGCGAGTTGTCCGGTGGTGGCGTGCCCGTTAACTCGTAGAGGACTTGGCCTAATGGGTAGAGCTGCCGATTTCGGAGCTGGAGACCCCAGTTCGAGTCTCGGCGAGGCTCAACATCGCCTCGCAACGCCCGCTGCTAGCCGAAAAGGTAGGGGGTCGTCCGACAAAACTGGTGTGCATGTAAGCGCCAACAGGGGAGGGATGAGAGCCAGCAAGGCAGGAGAAGTGGCCCTAGGTGGAGCTTCCCTCGGGCACCAAACTGTGCAGGGGCTTGCGGCTGCAACACTGATGGGCCCCCCCCCGCATAGTATTGTGGAGTGTTTGTTTGTCATGCCTCACTCCGCGCCTTTTTGTTTTTCAGCGGTACGCTTCGCCCCCCCCCCCTGAGGCACTGCCCAAACACTAAGGGACAAGCGCGGCCCGCGCAGTCGGACGACGTGGGCTAAAGGTAACAAAGATCTGGACCACCAGGGGCACAAGGTGGCGTTTTGGGAGGGAGTCCACAACAGGAGGGTCTGAGGGGTTGGGTGCCTCAAGAGCCCTATGTCAGGGAGTTGGCACTGGTCAACTGACAACAGGGAAGGTCAGCAGTGCGACAGAACACTCCTCACCCATGTTTTGTCTCCACAAGCAGGACAGAATTGGACGTTCGGCGCAGCCAGGAACCAATTGCCCAGGGGGAAACGATCACGTAGCAGGTATGGGTGCATGGGGGGACCCAGGAGGAGCAAGCCGCAGCGTAAGTTAGGCCCAACTTGCAGGGAGAGGGACCAGTTCTGTCCCCCCCCCCCTTTTCTCTCCCGCAGGACGGCGGACCATTGATCATGGCTAGTGGCTAGCGGCTGCGAGAATTGGGTGCTTCCCCGCTCCACGGAGCTGGGGAGGGTGCCGGGGCCCTGAGGGCAGGGGCACGGGGGGTATAGGGGAGATTTACTTACCTCTATCTTCATCTCCACTCACAGAGTCCAGTGCGGCACCCATCCGAGCGTCGCCACCAAAAGATTGATAGCCTACCGGGCTGAAGTAAGTACGATACTAAGGGGGGACGCAGCGGCTGCGCACCTGCACAGAGGCAGGACAGGCCTGGCAACCAGAGTTGGGCAGAGTGGCTTAAATGTTAATTTTCTTCCAGATTGAGCCGCCAGTCGCAGGAGGCAGGATGGATAGTCAGGGTTCCCCCTCTATTCTCGCAGATGTCCCAAGTCGATGAAACTCAGCCAGGCACCTCACAAGAAGCGCAGATCGCAGCCTTCCTCGCCATGGCCAAGACCAAGGGATTGGCTTGGGCCACAGAACTTCTGAAGGCCAATAATCCGGAGGACTCTGGATTCGTCAGTGCGTCCCCGACCACTGAGCAGGAGCACATTGAAGAGGCAGGCCCCACTAGGTCCAAGAGGACACGCAGGCCCACAGTAAAGGACTTCCCGGCAGACCCGCTGCCAACCAGGAGTCGGGCCATGACCACCCCTCGTATCCCTGCCACCCCGCTGCCCGTTCCTCCGCCCCCGGCACCTGGGCCAGTCATTCCCCCGGCCAGCAACCCGCTCCCTGCGAGCTACGCAACAACTGAGGACTTGGGTAAGCTCACAGACTCTTTGAGGAGCTTCATGGCCGAGGTCAGAGCAGGCCTTGCGGGGGCCAGCTCGAACAGTGGGGGTGGAGGGCGGTGCCGGCTCCTCCGGGGGGTGCGCTTGGGGTCCCGTCCATCACGCAGGTTTGGGGAGGGGGCGCCAGCACGGCAAGCGCAGCTCTTCCCCAGGGCGACAAGGCGTCAACTAGCAGCCCAGCAGAACAAGTTGGGCAGCATCCGGTGGTGGGGGCCACTCCGTCTCCAGCAAGTGTCCCCGCCAGCTCGGTACCACTCCCGGTGGTGACCCCGCCCACCGCACCTCAGGTAGCCAGCGCTCCCACACGTTCCTCAGAACTGCCCAACGCAGCCGGGGTGTCCAAGCCACTAGTCACAATGGCGCCAATGGTCTCGGGCGGTGCTCATTGGGGTGGGAGGTTCCCACAGCGGCCAAAGAGGGGATTTGGAGGCGAGAGTTTATCGATATATTTACCCTGCTCATGCACGGTGCGGAGGGGGTTGACACAAGAAAGATGGGGGTAAGGAGGAGGACAAAAAGGTACGATTCCAAGCTTGGCCGGAGAAGAACATTGTAACATGGGGACAAGCTTTTGCCATCCTGGCTGCAGTGATAATGGAAAAATACCCAGAACAGGGGCCGGGGTTGTTTCAGTATGCCAGCATTATCACCAACGAGGCTGGGACAAGCGGGGGATGGGATGGTACCACTATGACTGCGAATTCAGACAAAAAGATGGCCATGTGTCCCGAACTGGAGTGGGACCAAATGGAGGTGAGGCTCTGGGTTAAGCACATGGGAAAGCGCACAGTTGAAGGGAAAGACAAGATCACCACAAACAACAGTGGGGGTGACAAGCCCAAGGGTCAGAAGCAGGAGTCGAAGGGTCAGTCCAACAAGTCATTTTGGGGTGGCCGAGGAGGTGGCCGAAAGAATGGAGGTAAAACAGTGTACAATGGAACCTGCAGGTTATACAACGCAGGGTCCTGCTCCTGGGGCAAAGCATGCAGGTTCTCCCATACCTGTAGCAAATGCGGGGCCACCCATCCTGCCTCTTCCTGTAACAAGCGGGAGGGCCCCTCACCTCTGCCGGGAAGGCAAGATAAATAGACAATTTCCACTGTCCAGCCTCCCCTTTCCGCCCCTCTCACCCCCTCCCAGCAGTGACGTCCCGGCTTGCTTCCTAGGGGCAGGTCTTTCAACCCACACATGGCCAAGGGTCCGTCCCCCATCATCATTCCAAACCTCCTCCCCTCATCCGCGAGTATCCGAACACCAAGGATAGACTGCTCCTAGCGGAGGGGTTCATGGAAGGATTCAGAATACCTTACCGGGGCCCACTAGCGAGCAGGGACGCGGGTAACCTCAAATCGGCCAGGGAGCAACCTGAAGTTGTGCAGGGGAAGATTAATAAGGAAGCGGCCCTGGGTAGGGTGGCGGGCCCCTTCAATCAGCCACCACTCACGAACTTTGTTGTCTCCCCTCTGGGGGTAGTACCCAAGAAAGAGCCAGGGGCCTTTAGGTTGATCCAGCACCTGTCTTACCCAGAAGGTGACTCAGTGAACTTCTGGTTAGAAGAGGGGACGTGCTCGGTGTCTTACTGCTCCCTGGACATGGCGGTGGACATGGTCAGGAGGGCGGGCAAGGGAGCTTGGTTGGCAAAGTCAGACATAGAGTCTGCTTTCCGCCTGCTGCCGGTCCACCCGGATAGCCAGCATCTCCTGGGGTTTAAGTGGCAGGGAGAATTCTTCTTTGATAAATGCATGCCCATGGGATGCTCCGTGTCCTGTGCTTACTTTGAGGCTTTTAGCTCTTTCCTGCAGTGGGTGCTCGCGTACATGTTCAAGGTTGAGGGGGTGACGCACTACCTGGATGACTTCTTGTTCATCGGGGGGCAGGCACGCGGGAGTGCAGCAGAGGCTTGCAGTGCTTTCAGGACATGGCCAGGCACCTAGGGGTCCCGTTAGCACCTGGCAAGACTGAGGGTCCGGCGCAAGTCCTGACTTTTTAGGCATCGAACTGGACACGATTAAGGGCGAGTCCAGGCTCCCTGCGGACAAGGTACAGGCGCTGCGTCAGGACATTCAAGCATTGCTGGGGAAAGACAAAGCCCCCTGGGTGCCATACAATGCCTCCTGGGAAAGCTCAATTTCGCAGTTAAAGTGATCCCTGCGGGGAGAGTTTTCGCCAGGAGGTTAGCTAGGGCAACAGCTAACGTCAAAAGAAACACCACCTGGTTAGGCTGGCAAAGGGCTTGAAGAAAGACCTTGCTATGTGGTGCGAGTTCCTCACGCAGTTCAATGGGACGGTGATTTGGAGGGCACCTTGGGCAGACAGTCCTGAGCTCTGCCTCTTCACGGGCGCATCAGGTAGGGAGGGCTTTGGGGCAATCTTGGGGGCGGAATGGTGCGCCCAGGAGTGGCCCAACGCCTGGCGCAGGCGCAACATCACAGCCAACATCTCGGTCCTGGAGCTATTCCCAATCGTCATTGCACTACACCTGTGGCCGGGGTCGCTTTCAGACAGAAAGGTCCTATTCTGGTCTGACAACATGGCGGTGGTGCAGGCCATCAATGGGCAAACAGCTAAGTGCCCGTTGGTCCTCTGTCTTCTCAGAGAGTTAGTCAGGGCATGCCTGCGCTGCAATGTTGAATTCAGGGCGAGGCATATCGAGGGGTCAAGAATGTGGCAGCTGACGCTCTTTCTCGTTTTCAGTGGCTCCGTTTCCGGGAGGCCTGGCCGCAAGCGAGAGCGGAGATGACCCCCTTCCCGGCACACCTCTGGAGAATCTTGCAGTGGAGCAACGATTGAGAGCACTGGGCGAATGCTCATTGGCCCCAGGTACCAGGATACGATACAGGGCACACTTGGCCACCTTCAAGAAAGTGTCACAGTCCCTGGGACTTTCCCCGCTGCCGAGGGAGGGCACAGTGCAGGCATTCGTAGTGTGGGCCAAGGAACAGGGGAAGAGCCATTCCTGGGTGTGCGGCCACTTGGCGGTACTGAGCCACGACGCCAAACTCACGGGGGGGAGCGACCCAACCAAGTCCTTCATCATCAGGGCGGCCCTCAAGGGTTGGGCCAGTAAGGAGCCCAGAGTTCCAGACAACAGGGCCCCCATAGATTTTGACACCCTCCAGGGCATGCTGGACGTATTAGAAGGGGTCACCTACTCGCAGTACGAGGCGTCGCTCTTTGCGGCCGCCTTCTGCCTAGCGTTTTTTGGCGCATTTCGGATAAGTGAATTGGTGGCCAGGTCCAAGTCGGACCGGTCGGGCAATGCCTTAAGCATCAAGGATGTCGCCCTGGTGGGCACCCTGTCCATCCACCTCAGGAGGTCCAAAACGGACCAGGCAGGGCGGGGGGTCGATGTGGAGTTAAGGCCGCTGGGGGACCACAGGTACTGCCCGGTCGCCAAGGTCAGGGAGTACTTGGCGCTCCGTCCCAACGCCCCCGGTTATCTGCTGATCCATGCAGATCAGGGTCCCCTGACTAAGTACCAGATGGAACGCTTGATGAGGGCGAGCTTAACTCGGGCGGGCCTTGCCCAGCCAGGCAAAAATACACCAGCCATTCCTTCAGAATAGGGGCGGCCACGGCTGCGTTCAAAGCAGGAATGGAGCCAGAGGGGGTAAAAAGGTGGGGCGTTGGGAGTCCGAATGCTACAAACGGTACGTCCGTCCTTGAAGTAATTTGTTTGTATTCATAGTGTGCAGTGATTTTGAGTGTACTACATGTCATAATACTTGTGTGAAATTGAACATTAAAAGTACAGAGTGTGTAAATGGTGTCCTTTACTCTACTAGGGTTCCAGGTATGGGTGATCGGGCATTCATTCATCACCAGGGTGGCCCAGTGGGCGGCGCGCCGGAATTGGACGCGGGGATTTTCAAAGACACAGTTTGAGTGGATGGGTTTCCCGGAATGAGATGGAGCACCCTCAGGAACAGACTGGAACAGAGACTTGCCGCCCAGGGGGCTCTGCCAAAAATATTGGTGATACACCTGGGGGAAATGACCTCATTGCCATGGGGAGAAGGCTACTCTTGCAGGCCATGAAAAGTGACTTGGGTGAAATCGTCAAACGCATGGGGCAATGTGAGGTCTGTTGGTCAGAGATGATTCCACGCAGAGTATGGCAAGGGGCGAAGTCTGGGGAGGCAGTGGAGCACTCCCGGAAGCGAGTGAACGGGGCAATGCGCAAGTTCACCGACCAGAGGGGCCTGGGATTCATCAGACATGAGATGATTCAAGAAAAGGTGAAAGGATACTTTGAGGCGGATGGGGTTCACCTATCGCCAGTGGGGATGGACCTTTTCCTGTTAGACTTACGGGAGGCCTTGGAAATGAGAGGTTGCAGGTAGGACCATAGTTGCTGGGTGGGGGGCCCTGGCGGTGACGGGGGCCACCTCCAGAGCTGTGGCGGAGTTACAGGGCGATCTGGAAGCAAAGGGGGACAGAAGGGTACCCCTCTCTGCGCAGCACCATAGGGGTGCTAGAGCCAAATCCTAAGAGCCTCATGGGAGGTGACTGGAAAACCGTGTCGGCGCCCCGTTAGTCCTTCGGGCGGTTGTGGGCCTGAACAACTGGGGGTTTGCTATGCTACGCTCCGCCCTGAAAGGGGGCGTGAGTAGGAAGGGACCATGTGTCAGGTGATCAGGGAGAAGGATCACCAGAAGTGGCAGCACAGATGGGGTTCGTCCAGTGCTGCTTGGCTCATCAGGCGGGCAGGCGGCCCAGATGGTTGCCTGCCCTTGGATCGCCCGTAAGATAACCCACCTTATTACATAACGGTGTATGTAATAAACCTGCAGCAATTTTACCCAAACAAGTAACGTGTTGTGTGTTTATTATCAGCGTGCAGTATTGGTTGGAGGGGGGGGGGAGCGTTGCCAATGGTGTTGCTATGCGGCTGTCCGAGGCCCCCGCAGGGGGCCACTAAGGAGGGCAGCCCTCTAGCAACATCTGGGCACCCCCTCCCATTTTCGGGTGGGCTGGGACTCGGGGGAGGAGTCCCCCCCCCCGCCGGTGACGCGCGAGGCAGCGTCACTTCCGGGGGGCGCGAGGATAGGGGGAGGGTATATAGCCTCCCCCCCACCACTTTTCTTCCTCTTCTCGCGCCGGACACGCCGTCTCCCACCCTCCCGCTTACCCGGCGTGGTTCCGGGCTGACGGGAGGCAGAGAATGTTGTAATGTTGTCTTTTTCGTTGCAGGCGGAGTTACAGGGCGATCTGGAAGCAAAGGGGGACAGAAGGGTACCCCTCTCTGCGCAGCACCATAGGGGGTGCTAGAGCCAAATCCTAAGAGCCTCATGGGAGGTGACTGGAAAACCGTGTCGGCGCCCCGTTAGTCCTTCGGGCGGTTGTGGGCCTGAACAACTGGGGGTTTGCTATGCTACGCTCCGCCCTGAAAGGGGCGTGAGTAGGAAGGGACCATGTGTCAGGTGATCAGGGAGAAGGATCACCAGAAGTGGCAGCACAGATGGGGTTCGTCCAGTGCTGCTTGGCTCATCAGGCGGGCAGGCGGCCCAGATGGTTGCCTGCCCTTGGATCGCCCGTAAGATAACCCTTATTACATAACGGTGTATGTAATAAACCTGCAGCAATTTTACCCAAACAAGTAACGTGTTGTGTGTTTATTATCAGCATGCAGTATTGGTTGGAGGGGGGGGAGCGTTGCCAATGGTGTTGCTATGAGCATGAGGGAAGTGGGGTGCATGGGTGGGCCGGGAGCTCGAGGGTCTCGCCCACTTGGGAGGGGTTAGGAAGCTAGGGGACAAGATAAAGTACATTTTATACAGCAGACCCAGAAATGCACCCGAAATGCGACACTGTTAGCTAAAAGTAAGTTAAGATTTTGTAACTGTATTGTTGCCAGATCTCTTGTCTGCCGTGAATTGGACGCCTTTTACTTGCCAAACGTATTAGAGTATACATTAAAGCATGTCATCGCTTGGTACTCCCTAAAGAGACCGTTCCAACGAGAAGAGACCTGTAGCACGCTGTAGACCATATTGTTGATTTGAATTGGGCAGCTCACCGTTTCATTTGACACGTCTAGGTAGGGCCAGTTAGGTTGCATTTTGCGTGTGCTTCCTGGCCACTTCGCGGGACAAGGCTGTATGAAGAGTCGTTTGTTTGCCCAGATGAATACTCGAGGGGCACGTCTCGCAAGAGTGTCCTACGTGAGTGAACACAGCCTGAAGAGCGGGGCATCTAATGTCGCTGCGTCACCTGTGAGACGGGTGAATTTTTGGAGCCTAGGAGTGATTGTGGACTGAAGAGGAAGAGCCGCGCGCTGTGTGTTCACGTGCTGCGTAGGATGGACACAGCTGTCCACCGATACGGGACAGATTGGGCTTGTAACGATGTCTCCTGTGCGCACGTTGCTGAAAACGAGCTCCGTCTGCCCCGCAGCTTCTGTTTTCAGCTCTGCCTGTACAGCTTTCAGAGGTTTGAGGTTTATAGTTGAGATGGACTTTGGGGGTCGAAGGTCGGTAGCAACGTGGGCAGAGTCTAAGATTGTTTAAGATAAGAGGCATTTCAGCTGCTGGACGAGCCTTTCAAAGTTCTCCTACGAGCCACTGTACGGGTGAACCCGCTTAATTGTCTTTACTCTTTACGTGTTCAGAGTTATCTACAGTAGGTAGGCGTGTACAGAGCGCAGTCCCGGAAAACACCTCATGTCCGTTGCAAACTAATTCGAGAACGCAGACGTTTAACCAAATCTCTCAGAACTAGTTAAATCGAAATGTAAGCAGAGGAAGTTAGAGCCTTATCCGATTGGATGGCCCTTTTTGCTTTTACCTGAGCACCGGCTGAAACGAAATTCCTGCAAATGAGAACGTTTCAGCATAGAGTTTGGAGTGAATGAAATGTCTCATCCCATCACATGAAATATATGTCCCCTTCTGAATCTCCTGACCCCCTCCCCCCGATCTATGGATGGCTCTTCAAATCTGCCTTTCGGGGCCCTGGTTGTCAAACTACACTTTTCTTAGTCCCTCATCAATCTCTGTAATTTGATCCTATCATGCAAGAGTTGTGGATGTGGAAATGGACACAACGCAGTACATGACGTCGTGCCACTGATTTGTGTGGTGAGAAACAGAACTTGCTTTTTTTCCCCCTCTTGCAGCACCCATCCAGTCATCTTTTCTCTGTTTCATCTCAAATATTTTCTTTCGCTGATCGACTGCGTTAGGTCATCAGAGTGTAAGGTAGAGATCAACAACTGTGATGGGAATGCTTCTGCTAACCACTCATGAAATCATTTCTAAATTTTAAAATCACCTGCATGCAGTCCAATCTTAGGTAAAGCATTCCAGCCCCGGCCCAAACTATCATTGGTACTTTTAGCATTCTTCCATCAGATATCTTAATCAGCACCAAATAATGCACTGGAAATGCATGAATCAGCCTTATCTCCTGGTATTATTACACTCTGGTGCATTTCACTGTTTTTAGCTTGCATGTGCCGAATGGAAAACCATATGAAAATATGTCTAGGTCTAACCCCAGAAGGGGCAGTCCAGCCCACACTGCTAGGCCACTCGAGCGGCCATCAGAGTAGTCTGAACAGAAACACAAGCAGCAAGACGCATAGCTTTCTTTAGACTATTTTAATGCAGTCTGTGATATGGGCATAGACGTGGACCAATAAGGATGTCAGTCTGTCTCTTTCTCCCTTTTATTTTTGATTCATAGGTAAAATGGTATTACTGTAAATTTGCATTGAAAGACACACCCTGGTTGTAGATTTAACAAGGCTCGAGTCCAGCTGATGTCCAAATGAAGGTTCAGAGAAAGAATGATGCTTTGCGTGATGGCAGGTACTGTGGGATCCTTCCATGCGTCAATGATGTTTTAATCCTCAAATATTTATCCAGATTTTGGCATGTCCCTACTTAGGCGAAATACACCTCGCTCCTCTGATGCATGCAATCGACTGCTATTTCGTAAGGAATCCCACAGTTGCCCCAAGGAGCCAGCCATCTGCCAGCTTCTCTCAAACCTCATGTATAACAGCCGGATGGTAGAAGGGGAAGTATCCAGAACACTTGTGGGCACTGTAACACACAACAACCTGCTTCGGATTGCCAGTATGGTTCCAAACTAATGACTGGAACAGAAATCGCTCTAATGTGTGTACGAGTGGGATATTCTGTTTTGATTAGAGATTGGGCACTTTGCACAGCTGAGAACTCAAAGCATGCAGGCTACAACAAGATGGACTATGGATGTTTATTGAAAAAAATGAGGTAGCGCCGCGACTTAAGTATATGCCGTAACATGCTCTCCAGCATTCCTCTAGAACTGCAGCTAGCGAGTCAAGATGAGTTCAACGGCACCCTTCTGACTCTGAAGTTACTGCACGGTCTGCACGCTACACATTACAAAAGCTCTTAAAGAAGAAGTAAATTCCCTCATCGTGGGTGTATGCAATATGCATCTTGGTTACTCAAGGGTGGATGTGGTGACGGTTGGCAGAGAGTTCTTAGGAGCACATTGGTTAAATTTGGACAGATTGTTGGGAATATTGTGGAATGTGGCAGTGGAGAACTGGGGTGTAGAGTGGGATCTTGTGGTAGAAGATGGAGAAAGCGGTGTAGTTGAGTGTTTGTATGTTAAGCTGTCCTTAGGCTGCGTGAATCTCCAAGATACTTGAACCCAAGTAAATGCTGCAGCAGTTTCTGTGGCGAATAGCTTTGGGATTTCAAGGCACACCAGATATGTTCAGACAGGAAATTGATACCTGCTATGCTGAATCTGCTGTCTTGGAGAGCGAGAATAATCTCGCAGACGGCGAGAGCTGCTGATGTTTTCTCTCAGTAAAGCTTAAAGGATTGTGTTACCTGCTCTGCTGCTGGATACAATTGCACTTGTTGGCACTAAGAGTTTGTACTTGCCTCTTTTAGCGTAAGTTTTACAGGGTGCGGCCAGTGCTACCTCATCCAAGGGGGTGTTACTTAAAAAATCTTCATCTCATGCCCCTCACAGGGAGAAGAGTGTCGAGCTACAAACTTGGATTTGTCCTCTAATAACCCAAGTAACGAGGCTCTCCAGGTCATGAACTATTTTAACTGTCCCATGGTGTACAGCTATTAAAACTGTGCTCACTTGAGTTATCCTTTCTGAAACACTTTTGGTATTTCTGCCATACCAAGGAAGTTCAGTGTGCCCATTTGTAACTTGTATCTTGGCTGCTTCCACTGGTAGAGAACTATTTCATACCCTCAGATGCTGTCAGCTTGCTGTATCTGCCAAAGTAGGCTCATCGAACCCTGTTGGACGCATGCATATTGCAGCTGTTGGTCAGCCTATTGGGTGGCTTCTCTGTGAGTCAGTGCTCTTTGATGGCCCTCCTGTCCATGTGCAGGTTCTGGTGACCCTTTCCAAGCAGGAGGGCCATACAAGATGATGGAGCTCCCACTCTTCAGTGCTGTTGTTACAACTCTCTCGATTGGCAACAGTAACTCCGGTATTTTGTAGGGAGTACATTTTAAGCAGTATGTAGGGTTTGGCATTTTCTACAGGTACCACTTTAGAATGAGTTTTCAAAGTTCCACAAAAACTAAACACTGAAGGCCCCAACATTTTATTTCCTTCGTACTGCCACATGTTCTTCTCAAGTTGGACCCCCCCACACCTGAAAAAGCAGATTTCCGACCACATAAGCATATGTAGCGCACCCTTTTGTTCCTGAACTGACTTCCCTTATTTAAAAATTTAAAAAAGCATGATCTTGACACCGAATCCTGTGCTTTCATCGTAGAAAACCCTCTGAGTGAGTCCACCCTCATTTGACTGCTAGCCAGAGTAGCCAGCTTTTAGAACCTGGTTGTTTGTGGGCAGCCCAGGGACCAGAATGAGTGTGTGACATCCGCTGCTTTATCTTATGAATGTATTAGGGTAGGGTGTCTTCTACATGTTTATCATAATTAAGGGAGAAGAGGGATGGCTTCCTCTGCCCTTGTCTGATTGCAAAAGAGTAAGCTGTTTTCTGCTGCACTCCTGATTAGGGAAAAGTATACTGACATCTACTGCTCTCTTCAGATTGGAAGAGAATAGGCTTACATTTTCTTCTTTCCTGATTGAGGTTTAGTCTGGCTTTCGAAACTCTGCAAAGCCTCTTTCCACCCGTTTGAGCAAGCTTGGACAGCATAAAGCGGCATTGAGGAGAATGCCAGTGCCTGTCCAGGATGTATGAGGAGGGCAGTTTGTTGCTCCGACTGCGTAAGTGGTAAACAGATGTGCAGTGTGATGAGTTTAGCTGCATGAACAGCAGTATTTGGGTGCGTGGGGAGCCTGGACCAGCAGTCACAGGATTGAGGCACATGGGCAGATTTAAGGAGTTAGGACTGGCAGTGTGAGATGCCGTGGCACATGGCCATAACAATTGTGCGGGAACTGCTGTTTTGATGCCTCCAAAAATTGTCCTGGTATTGGTGCTTTTGTGCCGCAGCAAATGTTGAAGAAGCAGGACTCTGGTGCCCGCACACTGTAACAGAGATGTGACTTTGGTGCTGCAAGGATGGTGCGATAGGTGATTGGCCTAGAAGTTATACTGTGGTGCCGCAAGGGTAGTGGCAGAAGTGGTGCTTTGGTGTCTACACTCTTGTACCAGCTAGTGATGTCTTAAAACAGCCAATTCACATTTCCCACTAGAATATCGGTATACATTTTTTTTTTAAGGCTCTTTAAGTTCGACCACTCCCCAAAGCACACGTAGGAAGGAGGATCATGTCAAGACAGCAGCAGGATGCCGGTGGCAAGTATCTGGTAACCATGCACAGATTTTAACCTTTCCAGAGAGCTGTTGCTTCACCCTCCATCCGCTCCCTAGTAGCCAAGACATCCTTACCTTTCTGCTTGTCCTCCGGACAGGGGCATTCGATCTGCTGCTGCACATAGCTGGGCCTGAAACTGTAGAATGACCTCCGGCTCGTCTCGGAGGATGTAAAAACTCCCAGCTCTTTAAGATCCTCTTTGCTTATCGATGATGTTCTTTACGTTACTTTCCATCCCTTTTCCAAAAAGACATGACTTTGATCCAGTTCTTTACCAATGCCCCACTAACTTGTTCTATTTTTTCACCTTTTTTAATAATAAAAAAAAAAATCTTTGCTGGTTCTAGATTATTTTCATTTGAACTTCATCCGTGCCTCACTATTTCTTCTTTTACTGTCCGTCTCTTAATTATTGTTAACGTGTAACCTTTTTTCCTAAACTTCCCCTTGTTACCTTGTTTCCTCTTTTATCTTAGAAGTTGTGTGCAAGATATTTTTCCTAACTTAGTCTTGCTAATCCTTTTAATTTTTCACTCTTTTCAATCTTTCTTTCCTCCAGCATTTTTATCACTCTCCTTCCTCCTTTTTCTCATCCATCTTTCCTAGCCGTACTGCTCTCGCACTGTCTTAACTCCCTGTTGCCTCTTTGCTGCTTCCCGTTCTCTGTGTCCCACACACACCTCCCATCTCTTCTGCTCTTTCCTCCTTCCATTAGGGACGTCACTTGGTATGGGCGGGGCCTTTGCTGTGAAATTTGTATTTTAAGATGTTAAGGGTCTCAGCAATATGTGCCCGCCTCTTACCTCAGATTCCTTCTGCCTCTGCGCGCACCCCCTTGGGCTCTCTGGCATGAGTGGCCTGTCCTGGGCTTGTCCTATTTATAGGGCCGCTGGCCACAGTCGCTGATATCTGCTGAGAGTGCTGAATGGCTTCCAAGAGCTGAGATCAGTTCTCCAGGAGGGAATGCAGGGTGCACCGGCATCCTAGCAGAACTGCGCTAAGTGGAGGAAGGAGCGCAAGGCTATGTCCAGGACCTGGACTCGGTCCTTTGCTGAATGTTCTCAGCATGGGATTTAAAGCGAACTGTTATCTATGTCTCTCCGACTGTTGGCTACTTAACCAAAACTGCTGTGGAAACCTTAAAATTAGGGCCAGTGCCAAATCTACAGTCTACAAAAAAGGCTGCTATTCTAAGTGCTGATGCATCCTGTGTAGACCCAACACTGGCAGTGGGGACTAGTCTGTGGGAAATTCACATTATAGCTGCTAGACCAGTTGCTGGGAATCCGGTTCTCTCACAATTGTCCTATTTTCAAAAACCTTTAATGAATCTTGGGTTAATTGTCTTTTTGTTCACGGCTAATATTTGCATATTAACATTTGTAGTCTGTTTACATTTAGTTGACCAAGGGTATGCAAAATATAAATTTTGCCAGCATACTTTGGGAAAAATTGCAGTGATAGCCCCTTGTTTTGTGGAGAATTTGATGTAATACAATCGACTATAGCTTTTGTCCAATATTACCAGCTGAATGTTTTTTGCTGGAGATTTTTTCCTGCAAAAATCTTGTTTGGAGGAAAATGATAAAATTAGACTGTCTAATTTATCTTCCGAACATACCTACATTTAGTAGATTTTCACCCACTTAAAAAATAAACAACTTTCACAGCTATCCCACCCCATGTTTTAGTGTCTAAAATCTGCCCTCCTTGCCCTAGGAGTTCTCGCATTTCCGCCTTCTTTTGAATCATAATCTTACCACCCACCTATACCTCCCCCACCCAAAGGATGAAACGCCCCGATTGAAGGAGCAAACCCCCTACCTGTACAATTCACAGGTGCAGTGTGGCATTCGGCCACTCGAGAGGAATTAGGCACATCATACAGCCTGTGGCTTTTACAGTTATCAGCATAATTTCAAGTACAAAACTGTAAACATATGGGTATTTATATGTTTTACAATCCCATGTTAGGTCAAGAATCTCACCTCCGTTTTAGAGCAGACATACCAACATTCACCTCCCAGTTTGCCAGCCCGATGGCCACTTTTATCATTATGTGCTGAAGTTCTGGTTTAAACTCACTCAGTGCCAAACTCTCATTCGACATCTATGGACCCAGACATGCAGATATGTTTCAGCTCAGTTCAGATCAACATAAAAACTAAACCGAAACATGGATTTGGAATGTGGTCCTTCGCTTGCAACAGTCTTTCAAATGCTTCCCTGTGAGTTTGCAGATGGTGACCCCACATACCATCTTCATCTACCTTCACTTCACTTGAAGGGTGGAATGTGGCTCTTGGACTGTTGCATATTTTTTACATGCTTTCAATACTTGAGCTTCCCTGTGGCACGTGGAATGTAGACACTTGTTTATTATGATTTGTGTGTAGTCCCCCCCGCCCCCCTCCCCATCGAATATTCCAAGTGCCCGACCGAGCCAAAAAGCCACACCATCAATCCTTGGGCCAACAAAAGATAAACGCGAGACTTGGGATATAGAAAGTGCGTTTGTTGTTGCGTTGTGTACCTCCCAATATCCGTCTTGACCTAACATATGCTGCGGTGCCATACACTTCTAATACATATGTTTTACATATGGCCTTATCGCATGCCTTGCTTCTCGGGGCCGATGCCTGCTTTTACCTCGTGGAACCTTAAGTGTGCCCAGACCATACCACAATGTTATGCCCGGTTGAACTCTGTTCTTATAACTCGCGCGATATTACGCGCCCAGTCCTGGGCCTATTGTGGATGCACGCAGTTTGTTAAAGGTGGATTGCAGGGTATGGCCTTCTATCATACAGCTGGTCAAGCTCTCTCCGGATTTTTTTTTCTGTGCACCTGTCACATTTTCTTGTTTTTCACAGCGTCTTATGGACTAGAGCCTTTTTGGTAATATTTCGTTTGTTTCAAGCTCGTCACCGCTGCCTCACCTTTAGATCTTTCCTTTGTTTTTAACTCTCAGAGGGACTTTCTGAATGAACCCTTATATAATTTGTTACAATTCTAGCTATGTATTCCTCTTCTGCGTGTGAATTTTCATGGCTTGTGTAGTATTATCAGTTTTCATACTATGCATGGTATGCACCACACCTTTTTCAGTAAGCACTATAAGGTACATACTGCTTACTTTGCCTACCGTTAGGATCGTCACTTCTCCCAAACTTACTACGGTCGACCTTTCTCTAGAATCAGCTGTGTTGTGACTAGCACTCAGATCCTTTTAGATATTCCTGGATATCGTTTGCACATAGTTCTTTGAAGCCGCAAGGAGCTATGCCGTTTTGTAACATGTTGAGAGACTTCACTGGTTCACTGACTAGACAATTAGCTTAACAGGTGATACTGGTATGTGAATAACTTGAGGCTTGCAAGAAACAAGCCTATCAAGATTTTTGTTGTTGCATCGAACTATAGTTTAAATTGCCTACTCCTGGTTTGTGGTAGTGCAAGGTTTTTTTCCCTCTTGCTTTTGAATTTGGTTTAGTTTCATTTTCCGCTGTACCTTTTTATGAGCTACAGTTGACATTTGTATGATTCCCAGTGCTTATCCTGACTGCTGGGCGAGTTGGTGAGCTGCCTGCTCCTTGTACTTCTAAGCCAGGGGTCGCCAACCTTATGTGTAGTGAGAGCTACTTCTGATCAGTGAAAATCATCATGAGCTAAACAACTCGCACATAGTTACCAGACTCCTCCATGCCCAGCTGCATTGACTTTAAGACTAATGCCCATAGAGCCAGATACTATGGTGTGAACAAAATACTTTGATTTGAGGCACTATGACAGGGCTGCCATGTGTGTCTGAGAGTGTGGTGTTTGGGGATGTATGAACATGTGTGCGTATGAATGGGATATATTTGTACGGGTGACTGAGAGCCTGTGTCAAATGTACTTGCAGCACAGGACATACCTTTCGCCATATGTGGTACAGTTTCATTTATAACACAAACATTTCTTTTTAATGGGAGGAACTTAAAGTGCAGAAAAATGTTCTGCAAAAGTGTTCATAATATGGAAACATTTTCTGCACTTTAAATTTCTCTCATTAAAAAAAAAAAACTGGCTGTATTTTTCAGCAATACTTATGGCACAGCAGGGCTCGAAAAATCCCCCAAAATGGTACTAGTCCTGCAGGTCTAGTACCTTGAAAAATCTCCTCGACCTAACTGCAACCTACTTGACCTCCGTCTCTGAAAGCGGAGAAAATGTGACAAGATAACAAGATTTAAAGGCATCCTTTAAATATTGTTATCTTGTCACATTTGCTCCGTTTTCAAAGACAGAGGACAAAAGTTAGTTTGTCTTCCTACTTGCCAGAAAGGGCGAGTAGGACCTAAAAACAGCTCGCCCTCGTTAAATTTAGTCGTATATGCGAGCGGTCGAGTTGATTTTTCGAGCCCTGCACAGTGTCTGCTGCCACTTGGAGCAAGAGGCCTGCTGTTTGTAAATGCGACACTTTGAAATGAGAGAAAGTTGAAATAAAGAGTTAACTTTTCATTTTCATTTTCTCCCATTTAAAAGCATTCAGAAACATCATCTTGTTCACAGCTCCAATACTGAGTTGACAAGGAATTTTTTTTGAGTTAAATACCTTGGTGCTTCAGATGTTCACCTGTTTGCCCCAACCTGGGTCATAAATCTGACTGCACACCCCTCATTATGAGGCCCTGCTATCTGCAGCCTTATGATAATAATGTAAAATAAACACAGCTTTCCTTTAAACTTAAAAGGAAAATATGACCGTCTGCTTATTTAAAAATGAACTCAAGGCTGTGGGCACTCTAAAGGTGTCTGGGAGCTACTGATAGCGCACGATCGACTGGTTGGAGACACCTGTTAACCCGTTAAGAGTGTTCTATTGGAACCAGAGACTGCTGCAAATGCATTCTTTATTGGTTTCTAAAGTGCTCTTGAACATCTACATAATAACTTGTCTGTCATTTTAGCAAGACCCAAGCGTATGTTTTCTGAGCCTAGTACAGTGTGCTCAGTAGGTTGAGGCTGTGTTCCGGAAACATCTTTCTTTCACTTATGTACTGTTCTCTGCCGCCCATATAGATTAAAATGTGTATTTTTGGGTACTTTTTTGGGAGACGCCTTCATCTAAGGTACATCCATCAATGTCCACTTCATCTCACAGGCTTTAATAAGAAATACCAAGACCTCTTGCTGCAAGTACAAAAACTCCTGGATTAAAGTAACATAGAGAGAGTTAGCATCCATTCTTATCAAGTGCTGTCTAGGTCAGTTAGTCACACTAGCTGAAGGCAAATCTCTTGGTGGGGCAGTCTTGTGATTGGCTGCATGTTTTCATACTAAATGGTTACTTGCTTCTTCATAAAGGCCTTCACACGTTTCTCATATTGGTAATAGATTTTCACTGCTCCAATTTTGAT